>JAYJKW010000466.1:101294-148928 GCA_035084275.1 Hydrolagus colliei | reverse complement strand
TGTTTCGGGAAGTCTGAACGACCCGATGAGACACTTTGTCAAACTCAACCACTATTGATTATTTTTTTTATGTATTAGCGGCACAAGCTCGTGTGTGTGTGTGTGTGTGTGTGTGTGTGTGTGTGTGTGTGTGTGAGACCATCACTCACATGAGCTCTCTCTCTCTCTCACCTTAGCCCCGATCCGCAAACGATCAATGGTATTTTCGGCCTCAGCGTATTTGGTCAATAGCCTCAGATAATCCTCCTGTCGACACATAACAACACACACGAGAGAGAGAGAGAGAGGAGTCAGCGGAAGTCAGCTCTCAGTCAGTCCCCCTCTCGCCTGAACAGGAAGGTCATGGGGGGTCATATTAAAGTTATAGACGCCCCCCCAACCGACAACCTACGATATGACCTTATGTGAGGTTCTACTGTATTTTACTGGTGGAGCTCCTGTAGCTCAGTGGGTTAGAGCCACTCGCCTTACACAGCGTGAGAGACCTGTGTTCGAATCAGGCAGGTCAGGGGGCGAAAACTTGGGCAGGTTTCCTTACTCCACACACACACACACCTAATAATAATCCTCCCCCCCCCACCCAAAAAAAAATCACAAATAATAAAATCGGTCATTTTAATTCACGACTGTTTGTGTGTGTGTGGGGGGAGGGGGAAAGCTGCTGTGCGCAATTGGCTGCCGCGTTTCGTTCACAAATATATCCACAGTCAATTCACCTTTACAGTACATTCTGTGAAGCGCTTTTAGACGTCGATAAGATGTGAAAAGCCGCGATATCAAACGCCAGGATTATTATTATTATTATTAATAGAAGTGTTAACACTTGGGAGTGAATCTCTCTTCCCCCACAAATACCCAACAGCTCTTTCCCCCCCCCCCCCCCGCCCATCCCCCCCCCCCACCCCTGCCGCCCCCCGCCCCGCCCCCCCATCCTCGGCCTCGGCGACGTTTACTGACCTGTAACCGATAGACCATCTCGGACGCCTGGACGGGCGACTGGAACTCCCCCAGGTCCCTGTCGCCCAACCCCGCGGGGGTCGGAGCGTCGCTGCCGCTCTGCGGACGCCGTCCGCGGGCGACGGGGGGTAGACACGGCCCCTGGCGGGGAGGGGGGGGGAGAGGGGGGTGGCCCCGACCCCGGGCCCCCTGTAGACCCGGCCGTCCTTCGGGAACCGGACCCTCGGCTCCACTTTGGAGAAGTCGGGCAGCGGGTGGTTGACTCTCCCCTGGCCGTAAGCGGCGAGGCCCGCGCTCTCCCGGCCTGGGGGGGTTGCCGGGGTCCGCGCCTGGCTCCGGGGATCGGCTCTCGCCCCCCCCCGCCCGCCCCCCCCCCCGCCCGCCCCCCCCCCCGCCCGCGGGGGACCGTCCCCCGGACGCGCTCCCAGACAGGACCGGCTTCCAGCCAAAGGCCGAGAGTCGAGGGGTGGGGAGACGGGTGGCCCGTCGTATCCCGACCCGCTGTCCTCCCCCCCTCCCCTCCCCCCTCCCCCTCCCCCTCCCTCTGGCCGGCCCGAGGGTCGAGCTGCGGGGGCCGAGGGTGAAGAACAGGCCGGGCTCCTCCTCGGGGAGGGAGGGGCTCGGGGGGGGGGAGGCCTCAAACGAGACGCTGCCTTGGGGGTTCCTCCTCGACGCCCTCGTGCGCCTGGCGGCCTGGTCCGGGGACGCGGGGGGGGGGACCCCGCGGGGCTCGGGCCTGTGGGGGGGGGGAGGGGGCTGGGGGTCCAGGTCTGGGGCCGGCAGAGGGGAGAGGTTGTTGCTGAGAGTCGGGGAGCAGCTCAGGCTCCCGATGGAATAGTCCGAGAACCTGTCCCCGCGATCCATGGGCCTGGGGTCCCCTCTGGAGTCCCTCGGCGGCCGCTGGAATCCCGTCATCTCCACGTCTTCATCGCACAGCAGGTCAGAGTATTCCTCCTCGTCTTCCTCGGGGTCCAGCTCTTTGCTGCTGCCTTCGTCGGAATCCAGCCCCAGGCCCAGGCCCCCCCCGGCCCCCCCCCTCGTCCTCGGTCATGTCCAGTTCCCTGTCTCTCTCGGGCCCGAGCGTCTCGTCCTCCTCCAGCAAATCCGAGCCATCTGGGGGGGGGGGGGGGGGGGCGCGGGGTGGGAGGAGGGGGGGAGAGGAACAAACAAAACAGTCTGAATGAAACAAGAGGAAACTCCTCGCCCTCTGCCCTACTCTTCAACAGACGGACAGACAGACAGACAGACAGACAGACAGACAGACAGACAGACAGAGAGACAGAGAGACAGACAGACAGACAGACAGACAGACAGACAGACAGACAGACAGACAGACAGACAGACAGACAGACAGACAGACAGACAGACAGACAGACAGACAGACAGACAGACAGACAGACAGACAGACAGACAGACAGACAGACAGACAGACAGACAGACAGACAGACAGACAGACAGACAGACAGACAGACAGACAGACAGACAGACAGACAGACAGACAGACACACACCCACCCACCCACCCACCCACCCACCCACACAGTTTACTCACAGATCTGACTGACATCATCCGGGGAGGACAGGTGACAAGGTTCCATCTCCTCTCCGTCACTGAGATCTTCCAACCTGCAATCCCCCAGCCCCTCACCCCCCTGGTCCACATCCGTCAGCTCCAAAATCTCGGGCAAAATGCCTCCTTCTCCCCCACCCCCACCCCCAACCCCAGCCCCCGGCCCGGGCACATAGTGAAGGTAGTAGGTCCGGGTCTCTTCCCTCCCTCGCGCCCCTCCCTCGCCCCCACCCTCGCCCTCGCCCGACTGGCTGAAAAAGTAGTCGATCCTTTCCTCCAGCTCCTCGTCCGTCTCCGTCTCCATCGCAATGTCCTCCTCCCTCCTCCTCCTCCTCCTCCGTCACACCGGAAACCGGTCAACATGAGAGGTCAGGGCTTGGTCCCTCTCTTGCTTCATCGCACCCAATCGGGGAGGGGGAGCGGGAGGGAGAGGGGGAGAGGGGAGGGGGGCCTGCAATGGTTGGTGTGGGGGTGGGGGGGGGTGTGGAGGGGAGGGGAGCGTGTCCTTCGAGGTTTGGTGTGTGGCTACTTTAACACGCCGCCATCGATTCTCTGCGGAAATCGAGACAGAATAGAATATCTCGAGTCAAGTCCAGTGTGTAAAAAAAAAAGGTGTACGACACTGCGACACAGGCTGACCCGCTCTGCAGACTTGTCGCTTGTCGTTAACTCAAGATTTGGGGGCACGCAAACGCACACGCAAACGCAAACGCACACGCAAACAGACACCAACACACACACGCGCAAACACACACCAACACACGCAAACACATGCAAACACACACTCGCAAACACACACCAATACACACATACACCAACACACACACGCAAACACAAACACACAAACACGCACACACACAACACTACTAAACTGGGTCATTCATTTCCTTGCTACTTGTGGGACCTGCTTGTGTCAGCCTTTGCCATCAAACTACTGTATTGAGGCCACTTTACAGTAAATCCCGTGAAGCGCTTTGAGACGTCCCTCACTTTACTGTCTCCTTCTCTCTGTGTGTGTGTGTGTGTGTGTGTGTGTGTGTGCGTGCGTGTGTGTGTCCCTAGATGCTTTCCCTCCACCCCTCTTCATCCCATCACTCCGTCCTGTCGATGTACATCCAATCCCCTCTCCGGTATAATCTGCAAAGCGCTTTGAGACGCCTCAGAAGACGTGTAACGCTCTGTACTGTATATCGAATGCAAACGCAATCATTATTATCATTACGCTCAACCACTACCTCTCTCTCTCTCTCTTTCTCTTCCCTTCTCCTCACCTCTCTCTCTCTCTCTCCCCCTTAATTCTCTCTAAACTCTCTCCTCGCTGAAGAATCTCTGATCAGCTGGCGGGCAGTGGCAAAGGACGGTAGCTATAGCAACACACAGAAACAAGCTCCCTTCCCTCCTACGTCACGCAGTGAACATCATCTACCGTACACACACCCACACACACACACAGATAGCATCCAGCCTGCGTACACATCGTTACGGCTTCTACGGTAGGATTAAGCCCCCCCCCCCCCCCCCTCCGCACACACCGACAGATTTCCTTCCCACCGCGACTCCAAAACAGTGAATAAATCCACACAGCAACAGGTTCACGAGCCAGCCGAGGCTTTACCAGATGTCTCATTAGCAAAGCCGTTGTTATTTTCGCATCTCAAGTGTGTGCGAGCGTGCGTCTGTGTCTGTGTCTGTGTGTGTGTGCGTGTGTGTATGTGCCAAGGAGAATTAGAGATTTTAAAAAAAAAAAATCCGGTCAGGAATTAATACGAGAGCGAGAGAGAGAGAGAGAGAATAATCATCAGAGGCTCATATAGCCATGACAGGCCCTGAAATCCACCGAGATATCCCCAGATATGCCCGCAATTTCCTCACAGAAATCGATCTGATTTGTTCAGGTGGTGGGGGGGGGGCGAGGAACCTATTGTGTTGGGATAGTTCCCCTACAGAGCAAAGTAGCGTTTCCTCTCCACCCCCCCACCCCCCCCCCCCCTCTCACCCCCCCCGAGAGAGGCAGCCAACAGGCAAACTAGGTCCTCAGAGAGCAAAACAGCCCGACTGAAAATTACGCAAACGTGAGTGAGCTGAGTGGCTCAATGAGAACAGATGAGCCCAAGCCACACGGTATCGTCACTGGGAGATAAAGCTTTTGGGAACTAAGTTACAAGACAAGGGGGAAATGACTCAAGTCACTTGGGCTGACAAGTTGTAAAAACATTTCCGTTTCCTCCTCCTCCTCCTCCGATTCAGCTCAAAGATTCATCAGCGAGCGAAGGGTTTATAGCAGTGTTTGGTGTTATTTCAGAACTCCGTCAATGCCACCCAACTCTCTGTATCTGTTCAGGTGGATGTTCAATATGTCGCCAAGTGAAAAGACAAGGGAGTTCCTCTCTCTCCTCTCCCACCCCCCCCCCCATCCCATCACCCCCCCCCCCACTCCCTCCCCATAATCACTAAAATATTTATTTTCCCAGAAAAATCCAACCAACATCCAACACCCAACAACGCCAACCCCACTTCTAACCAATTCCCTTTTGAAAGCTACAATGGAATCTGCTTCAAACTCACTTGGTGAGCGTGAAGTGATCCAGGCTCTGGACTCCCCTCACGCTCGCCAATTTCATCCCTCTGGCAAAGGCCGAGGTCTCCCCAGAGTTTGCCACGGGCTGAGATTGAGAAAGATGGCCTTTCTCGTGTTTGGATACCGTCCTTTGTTAGGGGGGTTAATTAGGACCAGACGAGCTGGTTACAATCCGCTGCCTCCACTTGACATCCAAATAATCTCCTGACAAACTACGGGAGAGCTGTTGTGAGTGAGTGTTCAGCGGGGGGTGGGGGGGGGGAGAGAAAGAGAGAGAGAGAGAATGAGAGAGAGAGAGAGAGAGAGACAGAGAGGCTCCTGTATGCTTTGGACCATGGATACTCAGTCTACAATTGCGAAGTCTCCTCATTAAAGGGGAGCCACGGGGAGAGATCAAAGAACCTTTCAAGGATAAAAGCCTGCAGGATCTTTCAATCCTCGGCCCACGTACCCGCAGCTTATACGCCCATCGCTGCGGAGCCTCAGTGGGTAAAATGCTCGCTCGCTCAATTTCCTACCCGTAAACAACCAGCTCCCCCCCCACCCCACTCCCCCAAGCTTAGCGCTGAACTGCCCTCACAGGAGGCGAGTGCTGAGATCAAACAAATACACACAGCGTGAGACAGACCAATCTGGGGTGCAACCCTGCTCACCTAGAGAGAATCCATTAATCTCTATACAAACAGTATTACAGAGACCTACCAGTCCAGGACTATGTGATGGGATAATAATAATAATAATAAATCATAATCAGAATAATAATCCTTGCATTTGATTCAGTGGATCTTATCATGTCTTCGCCACGTCTCAAAGAGCTTCACAGGATATTACGGTAAAGGGATATGGACCGTATGTTTTGTGAACCAAACACAAAGAAAGTGCAAGAGTCCAATGACTGGAGTAATGAGAAGTGACCTCTGTCCCAGTGGTGTTGGGTGTTGAGTGTTGGGTGTTGGGGGTTGGGTGTTGGGGGTTGAGTGTTGAGTGTTGGGTGTTGAGTGTTGGGTGTTGAGTGTTGAATTATTTGGGTTAAAGCCAGCAGCAGTAGGAAAGCGCTGGACAGTGCATCAGGTCTGTTGGGCCTTTCTGCCAGTTAAGAGATTGACTGAAGCGAGGCACTTGAACAACTAACTGTCTGTTTGAATTGTCCTTGTTCAGACGCCTGCTGTGACTGAGCTCGTAACTGCTGACATGCGGATGTGCTCAGAGGATCACACCAGAGTCCCTGGACACGACTAAAACAGACACAATTAAACAAGGCTCCTCCAATTAGTGTCTGGGAGACCTGAACCGAGCAACACTCATCAACAACAACAACTTGCACTTATACCCAGCGCCCCTCCACTCAGGGTAGAGACTTTCTCCCCACCCCCCCAAACACTCTCTCCCCTCCACCCCATTCCACCCCACCCCCCCACACCAGCACTCCAGTCGCATGACAACCAACTACCAATGAGGTCACAATATGTTGGGTTAGGGCTCCATGAGGTGAGATGGGGGATGGGTGTAGGGGGGGTGGTGTACGGAGGGGTGGCCATGGTGGTACCATGGGGGGGGGGGTAAAGAGGGGAGGCCTTGGGGGTGGAGGAGGGGGCGGGGGTCAGTACAGAGGGGGGAAACTACTCAAGTCAATGCTGAAGTTGGAGTTTGCTGTGTGCCTCTGCCCAGGTCAGCAGAGCTGATCCGAGAGTGGATCTCACTCGGTTTTATTGACTACGGTTTCCAGTGTTGACTGAACACGGGCTCCAGGGCTCGACTCTTGAACGAAGGAATAATTCCAACGGACAGTATACAGTACAGTACCTTGCCTTAGCCGTGGGCAATGTCTCCAGCTTTCCATCGCGGAACCCAGGTTACGGATCCAACATTGAAAATTAGTACCCTCTCGACTTCTAGTCAAGACTAAATAAACGCCTGGCCACTTGGCCTGGGTGGGTCAGGGGAAAAAGAACACAGATTTGCTTTGCCCGGGTGATTGATATGCAAACCGACAGCAGATTAGAGTCACAATCTGGCACCGTGTAAATAAAGGCAATGTCACCTAGTAATCCATTATCAACTCTTCTGCGGCATAGGCCTCAGCTAGTGTCAGCCTTTGCGGGGTGGGGGAGTCAGTCCTCGTCTCTCTCTCTCTCTCTCTCCCCGAGCGCCAAAGATTTCCGCAGACTGAGGGCACAGAACCTGACGTTATTAAGCAAGGCTGAGGTCACCCAGTTTTGAGTGGTTGGACATTACTGTACTGTGTTGAAGGGTTTTGTCACAATCCTCACCCGCCTTGTATCACAATCATTCTCAGCGGCTGTATCCTATTTGTCAAGGTTGTTTTTTTTTACAAACCAGCAATTAATTCACCCGTGGGACGAGTTATTATCAATAATAATAATAATTCAACAACAATAAATCCTGGCACTTTGACAATGGCGCTCGATTGTGTGGTTGAGAGGTCTCAGAGGACTTCGGGGGACGTTGGCGTAAAGTGGATGGCCTGTGTTTTGTGGGTGAAACGCGGGAGCCAAGTTGCGCGCAGCGACGCGCAGAAGGTTGCCAACAACCTTCCAAACGAAATTTGTCCCCTCCCTCCCTCCCTCCCTCCCACAAACTATATATAGTCGAGCCACTTCACGGTAAATCTCGTGAAGCGTTTTGAGATGTCCTGAAGCTGCGACAAGTCCAAGTATATAGTTATCCTTTTATCCCTTTACCCCCTCGTGTAAAGGCATCGGGTTTTCTCTTAGATCACAACGGTATTTCTTTTTGCTTCGGAAGTCATCTCACATCAGCCCAGTCATCTCACAGCCGGAGCGAAGGGTTCAGGCCCCTCCAGTACAGTTGTTAAACAACCAGACAACACTAAACACTAAACAACGCAAACAGAGAACGTTCAGAGATATTTCACGATTGAAAACTTAAAACTTAACTCACAAACTCTGCGACTCCCGAGATTGCAGTGATGGACACACAGGAGCAGGCGGATAAGACACCGACTCTAGTAGCCTTGCAATCAATGGTGATGTGTGGGGTGGGGGGGTGGGGGGTCATCGCATGTCACCTTGATAAGACTTGACACGCTTTCATTGCCTTGGAATACAGGCTTAAATGGCTGCCCTGGAGGTGTTTGCGCGTGTGTGGTGTGAGTGTGTGTGTGTGCGTGGTGTGGGTGTGTGTGCGTGTGTCTGTGTGGAGTGTGTGTGTGGTGTGTCTGTGTCTGTGCGCGTGGCTGTGGTTGAGTTGTTGTGTAGCCCATTGTCACAGCCTTCATCCCCAGAGGGCACTAACCCAAACATCCTCCTGCATTCAAACCTCCCCCCCCCACCCCAAACCCTCCCCCCCAAAAAAACACAGAGCGGGGAATATAGTAATTTGGAAACCTTTTCTTGTCTGCGGATGCGATTCCAAATTAAGGCTGAAGAATCTCTGGATGGTTCTGCCCCAAACTGGAACCTTGCTTCTCGACCCACAATTTATTCTCATCGCTCATGGCTACTAACAGCAGGCGATAAGGGTTGGGGTGGGGGTAGGGGGGGATGGGGGTGAGGGGGGGGGCCAGGCCATACAGACATCGTTGGGAGGTCACAGGCTCAGCAGTCTGGTCCACTTGTCAGCATCTGACCAGATCACGGGGGAAAAGGTTTGGAATCAAGAAGTCCACTTCAGCCCTTTGTGATCCTTTGTCCTCCGATTGAGGCTCCCAGATTCTTGTCCTTCCTTCTCGCCTTCTCTCTCCCCACCCCCCAAACCCCCCAAAAATAACCCACAGATTTGAGATTTATTGACGGGGGGGGGGGGGGGGGGGGTTATTGCCTGTGTGGCACAGGAAGAGGAGAGAGGTTGGGGCAGGCCTCTCAAGTCCCAGTTAGACCAGGAACAAGAACAACAACAAAATTATAATAATAATAATTAACAATATAATAATCCTTGCATTCGATAGAGCGGCTTTTCACATCTCATCGACGTCTCAAAAGCGCTTCACGGAACAAACCATAAAGTGACTTGTCTGTATATATATATATATATATATATATATTTGCTGGGCAAAATTACATTTGTTTTAGCGCCTTTCGCGTGGGGAGGAGTAAAAAGACGCAGTTTTAACACACGAGCGTTTCTGAGCATCGGGCGGGTAAGGTAACACAGGGAGAATATTCACTGTCCTGTATCTTTTTTTTATATAATAACGCACAAAAAAAACCCCAGAGACAAGTCTGGAAAGGATTGAGAGTTGGGTATTCTTTGCCTGCAAACCTCCCCCCCACCCCCCCACCGATTGGGTGTCTGCAGTTATTACAAAGGACTATATCCAGGAACTTGGCTGGGACGCGCAAATTACATTCAGATGTTGAAACGTAGGGGGTTTTTTTGGCCAAAAAAATAAAACACACACACACAGACACAGACACACAAGAATGAAATGAGAGCTTCGAAAGCAAAAAAGGGAGGGAGGGGGGAGGTGAATTTTACAGAGATGATGCAATACATTGGGTGCTTTTCTGTGGGGATAATAGTCAACATCAGAGCAATCCTTGCGCCTGGCACAGATTTCTTACAAAAATGGTTTGTAAACTCCAGCCCCCCCCACCCCCCCCCAAGTGTGCGTGGAGCTGAGTGTGAAGGTGGGGGGGGAGGGGGAGGGAGGCAGAGGGTGGGAGCTCAATGAAAACTTTGCTGAGTTAGGTGGGTGGGTGGGGGGCAAAATTTAAAGTTTGGAAGCCACTCTCCTATACCAGGGTAAGAACATCTCCAAAACACGTGTTGCCTTTGTTAGCAGGATAAAGCAGTTTTGCTCAGAGTCGGGGTAAGGAGTTGATTTAAAAACCTGACCCACGTGATTTTACAGTCAGGCGTAGTGACTGTGTGTTTGAGGGCTGGCAGAGTGTGGCTCAGCTATCAGTGGAGTCCCGCAGCTCAGTGCTCAGAGCGCTCGGCCTCGCAAGCGAGAGACCGGGGTTCAATTCCAGGCAGTTTCAGGGCGAAACCATGGGCAAGTTTCCACACCCACACACACACACACACACACACTCTCGCGCCTGACAATAATTCCTCAATAAAAACACAATCATAAAATTGGTCATTTTCCACCAACGATTGTTTGTGGGGGACGCTGCTGTGCGCAATTGACTGCCACGTTTCGCCCACAAATACACTGTCGATTCACTTTGAAGCGGTTTGAGACGTCCAGAAGACGTGAAAAGCACGATATCACATGAAAAAATTATTATTATAGTTATTATTATTTAAAGTTACCAGGGCAAAGACATATACAATGAAGATTTATTATGTATTATATATATATATATATACACTATATCAAAGCCTACACAGTATTAAGAATCTTTGAGAAATTTGCTTTCTGCAGCCATCAACATAAGGACTGTGTTCGCAAGATAAAACATTTCACTAGAGCTGGGTAAGGAATTTGCTTCCAATAATAATAATAATATTGATAATCCTGGCATTTGATATCGCGGCTTTTCACATGTTATCAGCGTCTCAAAGCGCTTCACAGAATGTACCGTAAAGTGAAGTGACTGTATATTTGTGGGCGAAACATACAGATTTTAACTCAACTTGTTAAAGTGACTCACTCGATCACTTTCTCTCTCTCACACCAAGTGACACACTCACTCAATCACTTTCTCTCTCTCACACCAAGTGACACACTCACTCTCTTTCTCTCTCTCTGGCAATGGGATGAACTGTTGCTTGGCGTCGCTACAGCAACACAGAGACACAGGATGGAATGGAGACTGGGGTCAGTTGCTTTCAGAGACATTTGAAAAGGTTTCTAGCCAGTTCCTCACTAGCCTTGGCAGTTCCTTCCTCCTCTCTCCCCCTCCCCCACTAACCCAAGCTTTCTTGAGACACGTTATAACTAACTAATTAACTAACTAAGTGACTAACTAACTAACTGACCGACTAACTAACCAACCCTTTCCCCCCTGAAGGGTTTGGGAAGTGAATCTGGATAACTTGAGGCAGTTTATTTGATTGTCTGTCTCTCTCGGTGAGCAGTAAGTTCATTCACTCTTTCTCTCTCTCACACACACACAAATACACACACTCTCACACACTCTCTCTGTGACTCCCTCCATCCACATCCCAACCACAAGTCACTGCCCCCCTATATACACAGTTCAGGGGGGTTAGGAGATGGGGGGAAATCCGAGATTTAACACACAGGGATCAAAAGAGAAAGTAAAGTGAATATCAATCACAGCTTCTCACTCCCTCACTCACTCACCCCCAGCCAGCCTCCTCCTGTGGTGATCCTCAGTGTGTGTGTCTCTCTCTCTCTCTAGGTTCAAACCTTCTCAAAAAACCTTCTCAAAAGTAAACAAGGCTGTGTTTCCCGGGAGTTGGGTCCTGTTGGGTTTGTTGTTGAGTTGGTTGGTTGGCTGTGGTGTGAGTAACTCTGTGAGCCCGGAAGAAGCGCTTTCCGCCAAGTCTCTCTCTCTCTTTCTCTCTCTCTCTGTGTCTGTCTATCCCTCCCTCCCCCCCTCCACTCCTCGCATTGGTCGCTGCATTAACAATAGGTGGTGGTGAAGGGGGGGGGGGGGGTGTGGGTTAGATCCAGATGTCTACATCTCCACCTCCTACATGTACATGTTTCTGCCTCCAGATTCCTCCCCCTCCCCAATCACCCTCCAACTCCCCCCCCCAAAAAAGTTATTGTAATAAATGTGGTCCATTTCAACAGCAACCAATGATAAGAATAAGAATTGGACACAGTGCCTTATCGCGTCGTCGAGACGTCTCAAAGCGCTTCACTGTACATCACTGTAAAGTGGAGTGACTGTATTTTTTGTGGGAGAAATAAGTAAAAGTTTCTCTCCTCCCTTCCCCCCCCCCCCCCCCCCCCCAACCTCCCCAACTTCCCCCCCAACTTCCCCCACAGGAATTAATCTACCCCCAAAATAAAATTGGTCACTCACTCCATGGCTACATGTGTGTGTGTGTGCAGGGGGTTGGGGCGTTGCTGTGTGCAATTGGCTGCTGCGTTGCTCCCACAGAATACAGTATATACGATTAATTCTCCTCAAGGCTGGGATTAGTGCCCTGAAACATCTCGAAAACTGGATGGAGGCGAGTGTGTGTCAAACGCGAGGATTATCATTGTGATCCATTACATTAGACGCGAGATTTCTTTGCCAAAGTATTAAGTATTTTAGCCTCAAATAAAGCCTCATTTACAAAAGAGATATTTTTTGTCTTTAAGCGGTTAAACAAACGGGCTGCCAGATATCAGCGATTTAGGGCCGAAAGTGTATTTTTTTTATCAGTAGAGGGAGCCCCTCCACACAGACACACACACAGACACACACACAGACACACATACACATACACAGACATCCATCCATCCATCCAACCATCCATCAACAACAACAACAACAACAACATACATTTATAGCTCGCCTTTCACGTCGGGAGGACGTCCCAAGGCGCTGCACAGGAGGCGTGTGAGCCGAGCTGGGAGGGGAGTGTTTGGGAAGGGGTGAAACACGAAGGGGAGGTAGAAAAGTTCGGGGTGGAACAAAAGGCACGATCGAAGAGGAAAGTCTTCAAACCAGCCTTGAAAGAGGAAAGGGAAGAGGCGAAACGGAGGGATTGAGGGATGGCATTCCATAAGGTGGGAGCGGAGAAACTGAAGGCCCGGCCTCCGATGGTGGGGGGGTTCGGGCGGGGGGCTTGGAGCAGGCCAAGTCCTGCTGAACGGAGGGTCCGGGTGGGCGTGTAGGGGGAGAGTAGATCGGCTAAATAGGGTGGGGCAAGGCCGTGTAAGGCCTTGTAGGTGAGGACGAGGATCTTGAACTCGATCCTCTGGAGGATGGGGAGCCAGTGGAGACGGGCGAGGGTGGGGGTTATGTGGTCGCGGAGGTGGGTGCAATCCCATTTTTGGGGGTCTGGATTTCAGAGTTTTCATTTCACTTTCCAGCGTTTCAGAACCAGTGGAATTGGGTAAAAAAACACGCAAAGTGGGAGTCCTGGACTTGGTGGTGAGAGAGTACCTGTTAGAGTAACGATTCGTAGATCGCTTTTTTTCCCAACAACGACGACAACAAAATTGCACTTATAATAACGCCTTTCACGTCGGGTAATAATCAGGGGGTAATAATCCCTCAACAAAAATAATAGTTTAGTCACTCGATCCGTGAATGTGTGTGTGGGGTGGGAGTGGGGGGTGGACACACACACACACACACACAGCTGTGTGCCTGTGTTTCGCCCACCAGTAATGAACGCTCTTCGAACACAATCGATCGATTGTCTATTCGGGTTTATTGAAAATGACGAGCAATATATTCCTGTACAAATACAAGTGACAACAAAAGCCTATTTACAAAGCCGCGTAATAAACTGTACAAACAACAATAGACGCGGGGGGTGGCGGGGGGGAGGGAGGGAGGGGGGGGGGGGGTATACAGTGCCGTAATAATTAGCTCAGACTATAAACTATAAACAGATCGCTGTACAGTACATCATAAGCGCGAGCCTATTGACGCACAGAAAATGGCAGTGACGAGGGAGGGGTATAGGGAGGGGAGAGGGGAGGTTGGAGATGAGGTTGGAAATGAAACAGATAGCAGAGAATAGTTATATATATATATATATATATATATACAGTATATATAGTATATATATATATATATATTCCTGGCACCAACTAAATGGACAAGACACATTTGACAGGAAAGTGAGAGTGAGAGAGAGAGCGACAAGTAGAAGGACATCTGCGGTAAAACTGAAGACAGGAGACGCGACATTGATCCTGAACACAATGCGTCACACGGCTACCGTGGCTTGGGATGCAATCTGACGCCAGGAGTTATTTATGTTCAATGCAGGTTCAATATCTAAACGTTTGTTTCTCCCGACTTGGAAATCGCTGATGGTGATGGTGATGGTGGAGTGGGGAGGGAGGGGGAGTGAGGAGGGAGGGGAGGGGATGGGGAAGGGGGAGGGAGGGGGAGGAGAGGAGGGGTGTCGTTGCTGTATTTGCCAAAATACCATATGGTTCTCGAGAATATCAGGAGCCAAAATCCTAAAACAAGCGAGCGTCAGGGGTTTAGATCAACCCTATTAACAGGAGACACAGACAGGGTGATTGGTTGGTTTGTTGCCCTCGTCTTCCCTCAGTCGCCATGGCGAGACCCACGGTGTTTTGGTACCCAGGACGGACGGAGGGACGGAGGGATCGGGAAGTGCCCTCAGCCGGAAAAACTGACATCCGGGGAGTGCCGACCCCGGTGGCCTATTCTGTCACCGAGAGAACCTGGCGCATTAGGGGCTGAGCGCATCAATCACAATAACACCAACTGTGACCAGGGGAGGAACGGGTCAGTATTTTGATCGACAATCTCAATCAGAGTTCAATTCAGGACCACTCCCCCCATCCACAATCCTGTCTCCTGGTCTCTGGGTTTGATCCCTGATCGGGGTATGTGTCATGAGACGCTCTGAGGCGCTGTATTAAGACTCTGCGTAGACTAGAGGGTGCTACACTGTACCGTACTGTATATCAGAGCATCTTTGTTGGAGGAACCCGAAGCCGCACTTACTGGGAATGGCCACCGTGGGGCACTGTTCTCACCCACTGAAGCCCTGGACTGTGGCTTGTGAGAGCTGTGGCTGCTGAAGTCTGTCTGTCTATCTGTCTGTGTCTTTGAACTCATAGGAGTGTGACCCTGGAGAGACCCTGTTGTAGGACTAACCCCCGTTCCAAAAATGGGACAGACAGATTGTGGGGGGTGTACGATGGACGGGGAAAACCAGAGCACATGAAAGGCACAGTCACGTATGTAAAGCTGAGCCAACTCCAACCCAACTCACCCAAACCCAACTCACCCAAACCCAACTCACCCAAACCAACGCATCTTTTCAAGTTGGTGGGTTGGCTTTCACGCTGAGCATGTGTTTCCTGAGACTCCCTGCCAAACTCCACCACGTACAGTACATATCTTCTGCCAATGGTCACCCCAATTCAAGCTAACTGTGCGGTGGAAACATTGTTAGGGAGCTTCCCTCCCGGTGGAACCCTCCTCAGCCACTCGTCAGGCAAAATGGAGCATTTCTGCCAAGGAGAGTTGGGGTGAGGGATGGGGGGGGTGGGGAGGGGGGGGTGGAAAGAAATAGTCTGTATTCCGGTTGTGAACAAGGTCCTCTGAAAACTGGAGGAGCTCCAGGCATTTGGGTGGAAATGGTCTATAACGGTAAACAACGTTCCCCGATTCGGGTGGATCCGCGTTAATATTAAGCAATCTCGGGAAAAGGAAAATAAAAGTTACACAACCTCAACTAACTGGTGACATTTGGGGTAAGTTACTCAGAGAAGCGTCGAGACAAGGTTTTTCCGCCGAGCGCCTTGGATCGGAGTCACCCATTGTTTTGGGGCGTGTCACCATCGATCGGATTGACTCAGATTGTCATCTGGAGGTGGGGGGGGGGGGGGTCCTCGATAGGACGAGATGTGTTTTGTGGAGGTTCTTCGTCTCTGCTACGAAGCCTGGTTTTCCCCCCCCCACGTGTGGACCTCAGGAGTGTGAGCAGCGAGCAATTCACTACAGTTCATTCCAGGACCGTTCCCTAAAGTGCAACGTTGAATTCTGTGACCAGGAAGTCCACGTAATCTCTCTCTTTGGTTTTGAAGGCTTCCGCGATTCTCCTCGCCGCCTCCTTGTGCTCCTTCCCGTACAGCGTGACTCCGTTCACCTCCAAGATGACGTGTCCCACCCTCAGCTTGCCGCAGTTGTGAGCTGAGCCACCCCTCTGATCCAGGGGAAGAGAGAGAGAGAGAGAGAGAGAAGCGTTACCTACACAATCAGTATCTGAGACAGGGTGTTAAATTCTGAACCTATTCATGAGTGTTAATCCCATAGTCCCCATCACCTCGCCCCCCTTTCCTCTCTGGCTTCGTTCATCTTCCATCTCCTAACCCTGAGACTTCTCCTTTGCGACCGCGCGCCCTCCTTCAATCTCCTACCCCTCCCCACCCACCCCTCCATGTCCTCCCCGCCGTCCCTTCTGATCCCAATCCCCCAACTCGGGTGTCAATCCTTGAGTGTCCAGCACCTTTGGGGGAGGTGGGTGGGGGGGGGGGGGGAAAGTCTCCCAAAGTGAAACGACATTGGCAGGAACGTGTAAACTGCTATTGTTGTCCTTGAACTTATCCAATCAAACATCACACACCGCAGACCTTGCTGGCTCAGTGTGACTGTGTGACTAACGGAGAGAGCTAAAGGCTGTATTACCTGGATGGTGACTATACGAGGCAGTGGCTGCCGAGTGTTGGCTCCCCCCTCGATGGCGATGCCTAGTGTGGATGCACTCTTGGGCACTCTCACCAGCACTGACGTAGGCTCCAACAGGCCCGGCTGTGACAGGAATATAAAGAGACACGCGCACACAGACTCGCTGATAAATCAGAGAAAAACAAACTTTTTTTTGGCGGGGGGTGGCAGAGGGGGGGGTATTTGTGGGAGAGGAATTTCCTCTGGGAATGAAAGAATCCTCCCACTTCCACTTCCACCACGTTCCCATCGATGTTTTTCGTCTCAAATAAAACCAGCTGTTGGTAGGGATGGGGCAATCAGCCTGTGAGTTCCACCCACAATACTCAACTTTACAGTTCATCCCGTGGACAGAAGCGCTTTGAGATGTCTCGATGACACAGTGAAGGCGCTATATCAAATGCAAAGATTATTATTATTATTATTGTTACTGTATTATCATCAGACGCTCAGGAATTATCCAGGAATTAACAGCATCGAGCACATCTCGTGCCTCATGTTTGCGGGTCTGAAAGCTTCCGATAGTGAGCCAAGTACTGTATTCATGTTATTGTTAACAATCATAAACTAATTCCTGGATCTAATACCATGACTGTAACATCGAATCATCGCAAGGGGAACGCTTTGTGGGCGATGACTGCCGCGCGTAGTGACTGTGCAACTCGTAACTGCAACTATAAGCAACTTGGCACGTCGGCAGCTAATCACAAGATGCCTATTGTTTGTGTGTGTGTCTGTGTATGTCTGTGTGTGTGTCTGTGTGTGTGTGTCTGTGTATGTCTGTGTGTGTGTATATGTGTGTATATATGTGTGTGTATCTGTGTCTGAGTATGTGTGTGTGTGTCTGTGAGTGTGTCTGTCTGTGTTGGGTGTGTGTGTCTGTAAGTGTGTGTGTGTATGTCTATATGTATGTGTATATGTGTGTGTGTGTGTGTGTGTGTGTGTGTGTGGACTGGTTGATTCCCCTCTGGACATTTCCCCCAAATCTATTAAAAGTGCATTAAAGAGCTGAGCTACTTAGAGTGAAGGAAATATAATAATCTAAGCCCCCGATGGAATTGCAATTTTCCAAATGTCTGCATCTCTCCAGGATTCAACAGCAACACACAAACTCGCTTTGTCAGTCGAAACAACCCCCCCCCCCCCCCCCCCCACCGGCCAGGGCTACATGGAAACTGAGACTGAGATTGTCAGCTGTCACACCCACTGCGAAGATTAATGTTAATCACACTTGTCCTAATCCTAACAAATCGACGCCTAAATCGCTCGACTCGCGGTTTCCGAGGCACACAGTCTCTGCTTTACATCTCCCAACGTACAAGACTCGGATGTTAAAACACGCCCAGGCTGCCGGTCAAAGCCTTTCTGACACGGAGCCGGGTCTCGTATGGTCCGTGGGTCAGTTCGAGCCCATGAGAGCCGTCAAGCAGAGGTTAGAGCCACTCGCCTTACAAGCGTGAGAGAGAGAGACCTGTGTTCGAATCCAGGTCAGGTCAGGGCCAAACCTTGGGCAAGTTTCCTTACTCCACATACACACACACACCCACACCCACACACACCCACACACACAAATGCCTAATAATAATCCCTCCAAAATCACGATAATAAATATTGGTCATTTTCAATCCACGATTGTTTGTGTGTGTGTGTGTGTGGGGGCGGGGGACGCTGCTGAGCGCAATCGGCTGCCGTGCTTCGCCCACAAATAAATATACAGTCACTTCACTTTACAGTGTGTTCTGTGAAGCGCTTTGAGACGTCGATAAGATGTGAAAAGCCGCGATATCAAATGCCAGGATTATTATTATGATTATTATCAGTTCGCACTCTCCGGGATTGGGTCTCTCTGGCGAGCGAATGCTCATTCTAGTCCAGACATTGGGAAATTTCCATCTGCGAGCAGTGACATCAACAACAACAACAACAACAACAAAATTACATCGATAGAGCGGCTTTCACGTCCCAAGGCGTTGACACGCAAAACAATGTGAACTCCCAGCCTAGACAGGACACTCATAAACACAGTGATGATGAGTTTCTGCATGCGCACGCGTGTGTGTGTGTGTGTGTGTGTATGTGGGTGTGTGTGTGTGTGTGTGTCAAACACCTGGCTCACTTACAGAAAAAAAAAGCAGGCTGGGAAAGGAAAACAAATTAATTACAGCCATTAATTAATTTAGCAGGAATCGTTGTAATTCTTGGGTACCGAGCCTTTTCTTTAAACACGCAGACGGTCGGGAGTTGTGGTGGGACGGGATGAAATTGCGGGGAGAGGTGGGGGGGGGGGGGGGGGGGGGTCGCGGGGGAATGTGGAGAGGCGGGGTTGTTGTGGTGGTGGGGAAGAAGGGGGGTGTGAGGGTGAAGCAAAGCGATCTCTTTTGCCTAAAACTTTCTCTGTGGCCGTTAATTTCCACGAATCAGTCCATTCACTTTGCAGTGTGTCCCTGTGAAGCGCTTCCAGGTGTCCGAACGACGACGTGACATTCGAAATCCTTGCGTCGAATCCAAAGACTGTGTTACTGTAATAATAATAATTATTATTATTGTTGTGATATTACGGTGCTTGAGTTACTTTACCGGCTTGGACGGACCCTCGGGCTGACCCCCGATGGTGGGGGCGTCTCTGCCGATCCTGGCCTTGGTGAGGGGGGGGCTGGTGTCCTTGCTGTGGCCCCCACCGCCCGCCTCGCACACGTCCACCCCGCTGTCCTCACTGAGAGTCTGCCCACTGTCCGACAGCTGGGAGAGGGCAGCGGCTGCTGGGAGGGACGCCGTCCGTTACTGGTGGGAAACCAGCTACTCATTACCTCCCCCACCACCAACCCCTCCACCTCTCCACACACACCCACCCAGCTACCCACACACACCACACACACCTCCCCCCCCCCTCCACACCCACCCACCCACCCAGCCAACCACACACACCCACACACCTCCCCCCCCTCCACACACACCCACCCAGCCAACCACACACACACCCACACACCTCCGCCCCCTCCACACCCACCCACCCAGCCAACCACACACACACCCACACACCTCCCCCCCCTCCACACCCACCCACCCAGCCAACCACACACACACCCACACACCCATCAAACCTCCACACACACCCCTCTCCCCCTCCACACCCACCCACCCAGCCAACCACACACACCCATCCACACTCCTCCCCCCATTGCACCAGACCTTAGTCATCGCACCACTGGCTCACATCACTTGTCTTGTGTCCAACCGAACAACCGAGTAACCGAGTGTGCACAGCTACCGTGGTGTAAAGGTATCAAATGTGCAAAGACACCGAGTGTGTGAGAGACACCTTGCCAAAGGACACTGTACAAAGCTCCAGGTTTTCCAGGTGACACTTACCTCTGGATTGGGGCAAGGCCCGGACCTCGTTGACGTCAGGCTCACTGTTTGGCTGGTGGACCTCCACCATTATGTAGTGCTGATTGGCAGAGGCGGGCAGTGGTGGCGGGGGAGGTGGGGGGGGCTGGTGTGTGGGTGGGGGAGGGGGCGAGGGGGGTGGCGCGGTACGGAGGGGGAGGAGGGAGAGTGGCGTGGACGGGCGATTGAGTTGCTGGGGGCAGCTGGGCGGGCGGGGGTTGGTGGAGGGGAGGGGAGGTGGACTGGTGGGGTCCGGGTGGCAGGCGAGTGGGAGACTTGACTCTGGGGAAGGGCCCGATGGGGTGCTGTGAGACCTGGCGGAGCTGAGCACCCCCCTCGCTCCTGCCGCTGGAGGCCCTGGAGGAGGAGCCCTCGTCAGTCGAGGTGACCGAGGAGGAGGAGAAGGACGAGCGGTCGCCCGAGCTCTCAGACCTGGGGCCCGGCCGGACCCCCGGGGGACTGCGCGGGGTGGTGAAGAAGAGGCCGGAGTGAGAGGAGTGAGAGGAGGTGTCTGAGGGAGAACTGCGTTTGGGTCTCTCCCGGATGGTCCTGCGTGGCTGGGCGGCGTGGCCTGGGGTGGGGGCCGGGGAGGCCAGGGGAGGAGGGGGTTTGAAGTTGGGGGGATTTTCGGGAAATGCACAGACGTCGTCCTGGAAAAGCAAAAAATCCGATCAATGAATGAATCAATGAATCAATGAATCAATGAATCAATTAATGAATCAATCAATCAATCAATCAATCAATCAATCAAAACAACAAAATGAGATTAGTAAAGCGCCTTTCATGTCGGGAGGAATAATAATAATTATTATAATAATCCTTGGGTTTGATAGGCTTTTTATTACGTTTGAAGCTCTTCACAGAATATACTGTAAAGTGAATTGACTGTGCAATTGCGGCAGCCAATTGCACCCCCCTCCCCTCACACAAACTCTCATGGATTGAAATGATCCGAAATTATTATATTTTTTGTTTGAAATGGTTATTATGAGGCGTGTGGAGCAAGGAGACTTACCCAAGGTTTCGCCCTGGCTAGTATCGAACCCTAAGTCTCTCGCTTTCTAAGGCGAGTGAGTGCGCCAGTCACTGAGCTACAGGACTCCACAATAACCAACACATTCACAAATCGACAATAGCTGGTGTTTATACGGCATCGCACTGTCTCCCACATTGTCTCACAGCGAGTGTGGAATTCACTCCCCCACACAGGCCTGGGGAGGCCAGACTCTGTTGGAATGTTTACAAGGCAAAAAGGATAAATTCTAGACAGACAGGATTAGGCTCTGAGTTGGGAGATGGAGAGAGAAAGAGAGAGAGAGAGGACGGTGGGTGGGTGGGTGGGTGGGTGGGTTGGTCGGTGGGTGGGTGAGGGGGGAGGGGTGGTGGGGGGAGGGCAGGAAGGTGGAATTGAGTTGTGGGTGAGCCATGATCTTGGAAAGTGTTGGGACAGGCTGGATGGGCTGAATGGCCTCTCCCATTCCTGTTCCACTCTTCATGCAGGATAGCGCCTTGAGAGAGAGAGACGGGGAGAGGGTAGGGGAGACAGGGAGAGGGTTGGGGACACGGGGAGAGGGTAGGGGAGATGGGGAGAGGGTTGGGGAGACGGAGAGAGGGTAGGGGAGACAGGGAGGTGAGATGAACCAGGGAGCAGGAGTTGCTGGTCGATGAACAGCCAATGTAGACGTGTTACTGCTTCTCACCCCCCCGGCCAGACCGAGCTGACAGACAGGCAATGTGCGTTAGGGAGGCAGAGTTTACCAATGAGACATCCGGCAGCTGGTCAATATCTCCCTGTAGCCGGTCACCATCTCCTCCGGGATCCGTGTCGTTCTGCACATGAACACACAGTAATGAGGGAGTTAAATCCCCTCGTCAGGGCCCTGCGTAGGGTAGTCATTACTGCCACAGCTGGCTTTTCACACCTTATCGACTGTGTCTCAAAGCCGCTTCACAAAATATACTGTCAAGTGAATCGACTGTGTATATATTTGTGGGCGAAACGCGGCAGCCAATTGCACACAGCAGCGTACCCCCCCCCCCCCCCCCACACACACACACACACACAGTCGTGGGTTGAAATGACCAATTTTATTATTATTGTTTTTTGGGGGGAGGGATTATTATTATGTGTGTGTGTGTGTGTGTGTGCGCGTGTGTGTGTGTGTGTGTGTGTGTGTGTGTGTGGAGAGTTAACTTGCCCAAAGTTTCACCCTGTCTGACCTGCCTGGATTCGAACACGGGTCTCACGCTTGTCAAGTCAAGTGCTCTAACCACTGAGCGAATCCACACACACTCACAGTAAATCCTTGGGGGGGAGTGGGGGGGGGGAGGGGGAACCTTCCGATGGGAAAGACACTAAAAGCAAATACTGTACAAGGATTTACTGTTATTATATATTTTTTAAACACACACACACACACACACACAAGAGCAAACAGAGCGAGTAACGGGTTAGAACCAGGATTGCCTTCACACAGCGCGGAGCAAAACAAAATCCTTTCCCCCCTGACTCACTCCCGAGTCCACACCGATGATAAAGCACAGCACTCAGAAGCACACACTGTCTGAAAGGCACTGGTACCTCCATGAGGTCTAGTAACCACAACAGTCTCTCCTGTAACAAAGCAGGTTTCATGGTGTGCAGATTCGGAGGAGCAACGGAACAAAGGAAGGGTTAACATTGTGAGTACAGGACTGTAGTTCCCAACACACACAGATATACACACACGCACAGATACACACACAATCACATGTACGCACACGCGCTCACATATATGCACTCTCACATATGTCCGCACCGACATACATACACACACGCGCGTACGCACTCAGGTACATGCACACACACTCACTCGCATACATACAACAACAACTTGGATTTATATAGCGCCCTCCGTGCCAAAGACACACACACTCACACACACACACACACTCACATACACACACACACACACACTCACACACACATGCACTCACATACACACACACACACACACGTGAAAGCAAAATAACGTTTGAATAATTGGTCCGGACATACTATCGAGGGAGGTGGTGGGTGTGGGGGGCGGTGGGGGGGGCGATGTGGATACCTACCCTGGCAGAACTCAGTGTTGTGGACGTGTAATGACTAACACACGATGACGCAGTGTCCCCATCAGTCCCAGTGCTGGAGTTCTGTCGAGCTTTCATTGACTCGATCTCACGTTTCAGGACTAGATTGTCAAATCTGTCCAGATCTTGGGGTGTGATTACGCTGCGGACTTCAGACAGCAGAGAGAACTGCCAAACAGCAGACAACGCACGCGTTTTATTAAAGAAAGAGCTGGGTTGTTTTTTTAAAAAAGATATATTTCAATAATAAAAGAAAACTATATATACTTTCACCCACACACACATACACGTATTTGTTACCATCTTTTCACAACAACAACAAGAAAAAAACACCCGAACTGAACCTCCGTTCAGACACAACCATGGAGGGGGAATTGTGCCAGAGAGAGTGAGAGTGAGAAAGAGAGAGAGAAAGAGAGAGAAAAAGGTCTTCTCCACATCCTCCCGACGACGTTGTGGAAAGTGCTGTATAATAACAATCTTGCGTCTGATTTAACAGGCCATCAAAGCTCTTCGATAATCTACGTTATACATGATAATAATCGCTAGAGAGAGGAGGGGAGACAGGTGGGGACCGGGGATGGGGGGGGGGGGGGGGGGGGAACGGGGGGGAACTCTCTCAGGTCCTACCTTGGCATGAGTGTTGAGGAGCTCGAAGAGAGCCATCACCAGAGCCTCGACGCCAATGTGGTTGTCTTTGTACTCGTCCAGGTAGTAGCTCATGGTGGCTCGCTCATTCTCGTTCAACAGGTGTCTGGCCTGTTCATCCAGCATGGACCTCGCCTGGCTCACTAGGCTGTTCAGCATGACCTGTGATCCCGCCAGACCCTTGTAAAAGATGGGCTGGGTGGCCGGCCGAGCGAGCGAGCCAACAGACAAGCAAACAGATAAATAACACGCGTTAGTTCAGAGCAAAGAGACGCAAATGCGACTTTTCTCTCGTCTCTCAACGTTCAGGGTGGGTGTTGGCAGCCAAGGGAGGTTAAGTTGAGAATCCAGAGATTTTATAGCACTCTCAGAGAGCGAAAGCTGCCCCCAAACCCTTTCGATCCCACTATCCTTAGGCCTCGTCAAGCCTCTATCCTTCCAACATCCATCTCCTTCACCTCTGGAAACCACCCCCCCAAAATAAAGGACTTGGCAGAGAGTTCCACATCCCAACAACTCTCTCTGTGCAAAAGTCATTCTCTTAAACTCTGCTTTCAATTTCCGACCTGAAGACCCTTCCCTTTGACCGCGCCTATGGTCGCCTTGCCTCCCCCTTTCTCCCTTCTTTGGCATAGGGACCTCACCGCTCATAAACTATTGCTCTTCTGTCTTCCCAAACCCTTGTTCTTCAACCCAATGTCAACCCAATTCCCTCTAAAAAAAGACACAACTTGTGGCAACCCATTCCATATCCCAATAGTGTGTGTGTGTGTGTGAATGAGTGTGTGTGTGAGTGTGTTTTTTTGGTGTGTGAATGCGCCTGTGTCTGTGAGTGTGTGTATCTGTGAGTGTGAGTGTGAGGATGGACAATGAACCTGAGTGGGGGCTTTGACCCTATGGTGGTCAATGCTAAATTGCCCTGGTCTCTGCCCTATTGCCTCTACCTGCTTATCCTCATCAACGAACCCAGCCATGTAAAGCTTCATGACATAGAAAGCAGGTAGCGAGAGAGAGAGAGAGAGAGAGAGAGAGGAAAGGAAGAAAAAAAAGAGAGATTTTAGTCCAGGAGTTTTACGCAAGAGGTGTGCGCAAGTGTATGTAAAAAAATAACAATATAAAGCGTGTTCGGGGCGAGTAATTGACAAATTGTTTTTTTTTACTGCTCAGGAGAGAAACGGTGAATAATCACGTGTATTGGCTCAGTTCAAGGATTTGCGAATACTCAAGCTTTCCGAGACATTACCCTCGGGTGAAAGGTGTGTCTCAAAGCGCTTCACAGAATACATTGTAAAGTGACTGTATATATATATTTGTGGGCGAAACGCGGAGGCCGATTGCGCACAGCAGCGTTCCCCCCCCCCCCCACACACACACACACACAGTCGTGGGTTGAAAATGACCAATATTATTATTGTGTGTTTTTTTAATGGTATAAAGAAAAGACTGGCCATTAATGATAATAATAATAATAATAATAATCCCTGCGTTTGATATACATAGCGCTTTATCATGTCTTCTAGACTGTGTCTCAAAGCCCTCCCTCCGCGGGGTACACTGTCAAGCGAACAGACTGTGTATATTTGTGGGTGAAACGCCACAAGTCTCTCCGTTGGAATCTTCCCCAGTGAGGACAGTTGGAAGCCAACGTACCGACTCCCAATTACAGACCGAAATGACCAAGACGGTGATTGTCAAAGAGTGTTTCTGTCTGGGAGTCACAGGCGCCGGCCAGGCTTTCTGAGCTCCAGCGTAAATACAAACACACACACACACACACACACACACACACACACACACCACTGCGAGGATGGGTTTCGCAGGCAGGCAGACTGACTGGAACCGCAAACATATTGTCTTCGAGGAGCAGAGCAGAAAGTGCCAAAGAAGGGCTGGGAGGAGATGTTACGGGTGTTTCCATAACTCACTCTCACCGTCTCAAAATAAAAGCCAGACAAACAGACAATGTCATTCCTTTTCGAGACCTAATCAGGGGGGCGTCAGGCTGACTAGCTGTCTGGATTCGAAACACAGATCTCACACTTGTGAGTGTAAGGCGAGTGCTCTAACCACTGAGCTATAGGAGCTCCAGCTGATTCCAGCTACTCCGAATTCCACCTGGTCATAGCCTCTGAGGCTCGTTTTGTCTCAAACCCTAGATCAAGGCCGGGGCGAAACCACAAATAATTCGAATCCCCGGAACCTCGGTTTGCACCAACTTCAGGGGCAAACGCTGGAGACTTGAGACCTTACACGCTCACGTTTTGAATCCGAGGAGAATCTAAAGATAAACGAGACAGAGCGAGAGGAGAAGCCAAGCGTCTGGTCCTACCTTAGCAGCTGTCTGTCCAGTATCCTCCCCGGGAATCCTGGAAAAGGGAAACGATCAACGTGAAATGATTTTAACGTCTGGCTTCACTGAGTCACATAATCTTGCCGTAACTTTTGCCTGTATGTTTTTTTTTCGCAACGATTCTTCTTCTTATTATTATTATTCTAGAGTAACAGTCATTCACTCGCTCGCTCGCTCACTCGCCTGGCTACAGTCCACGGCTCAACACAAAGTGAGACTGAGCTCCAACCAGACCACGTCAGAAAATAATAATAATTATTATTATTATGATTGTTATTATTATTGCATAGGAGACATCATTGAGGCGTCTCAAAGCGCTTCGCAGAATAACACTGTAAAGTGTAGTGACTGTGTGTTTTGTGGGTGGGCGAAATACGGCGTTCTCACAAACAGTCACGGATCAAAGTGACCAAATTTGAAGGTCTTTTTTTTTAAAAAAGGGATTATTACCACACACACACACACACACACACCTCACCCACCCGCCCGCCTGCGACCACATTACTGATCATCCGATTGAGTAACGAGTAGATTATTTTCACGGAGGATTGGGGAGGGGGTGGGGGTGGTGGGGTGGGGGCGCAACGCACATCAGGCTGGGATTACGGCCGCTCACTCCTGCCACTTCTCAAGGTTAATCACAATAGCTGTTGGCTGGAGGAGAGAGAGAGAGAGAGAGACAGAGAGAAATCCATGGCCTGTCAGAGCGGCTGACATTAACACTCGGTTTCCCTTTAATTAAAAGTTAAATGTGAAGTCAGGGCGAGCTGCGCTCCTTCAATTAACAATGAGCCTCGGCGAGAGCCGGGAAGTCACTTTGTCAGCTTGCCCCCCCCCCCCCCCCCCCCCCCCCACCCTCTGGGCTCTCAGGTTTACCGCTAAACACACCCATATGTGTTGGAAATACAAGCGCGCTCGCACCAACTAACCAACCTCACGCTGGCTCGTGGCTGGGCTAGTGTTGGGCTCGTGGCTGGGCTAGTGTTGGGCTCGTGGCTGGGCTAGTGTTGGGCTCGTGGCTGGGCTCGTGGCTGGGCTAGTGTTGGGCTCGTGGCTGGGCTAGTGTTGGGCTCGTGGCTGGGCTAGTGTTGGGCGTGGGTCTGGGGGTGAGGGTGCGGGGGACACAGTGGGAGGCTCACCCCACCTTCTCTTCTGTCGGGGTCCTGGCGATTGGTGCTGAGTTTAAAGCCGGGTTTTAATGATGATAAATCATACGAGCAACGATAACAGTGGTTCAGGGTCTGGACTCCATCAAAGGCTGGAGCATTTTAAACAGGCCAGAATAGACAGTAAAGTGTATTGATTGTGTGTATATTTGTGGGCGAGTGAAACACGGCAGCCGATTGCGCACAGCAGCGTTCCACCCCCCACCATCACCACCTCCTCCCACAAACAGTCGTGGATTGAAATAACCAATTTTTATGATTGTGTGTTTTTTTAAATCAGATTAATATTATACTTATTAGTGATAGGAAATATACTGTAGCAAAAAAAAGATCATTTGTATTTTGTAGCCCTGAAAACAGACCCCCCCCTCCCTGTTAATTAACATACCCCACACCCAACAACAGACCTCTCTAAACCCCCACCATTATCCTTTACCCTAGGACGACACGTAAGAAAATGAAAGGGTTCGAAGCCTTGAATAACAGAAGCCATCCAAAGCCAATTGAGCTCAGAGAGGGCTGCCCTCTGACCATCGGCTGTGCGCAGAAAATCCGCCTTAATCAGCGATACAATTCATCGCTGATCCCGACCTCACACTGTAAATACAGGAGAGTGAGTGGGAGTGCCCTGGATTCTAAACACAACATGAGGCCAATATATAAGGCCAATGCACTTAACGCATTTGAAATCACTCCGTGACTCGGGTGGCAGTGGTGGCCCCATTTGGTATGTTTTCTATATATATATATATGTGTGTGTGTGTGTGTGTGGTGTGTGTGTGGTGTGTGTGTATGTGTGTGGTGTGTGTTTGTGTGTGTTGTGTGTGTGCGCGCGCGCGCGCGTGTGGATTCACTTTACAGTATATTCTGTGAAGCGCTTTTGAGACGTCGACAAGATGTGCAAAGCCGCGATATGAAATTATTATTATTATTATTAGTAGTAGTAGTAGTAATTATTATTGTATGACGACCCGGAGCTGAGAGACACGAGGGCTGAGGAACTTACCCTGCGTGGCTCCCGGAAGTCACGCTCTCGCTCAGCTCCGAGCCCGAGATCCACTTGGTCTCGTCCACGATGGTGCGGGCGTGAGGCAGCCGGCCAACGTCCTTGATGGTCATCATCAGGTGACGCGAGGACTTCAAGACGTTGACGGCCTCGTCGTGAGGGATGCTGAAGAAGCTCCTCCCGTTCACCTCCAAAATCTGATCCCCCACCTGCGCAGCAACCGAACCATGGGCAAAAACAACAACAACAACATGGCACTTGTATAGACAGAGCCTTTCACATCAGGAGTTGAGGAGGGGGTGGGGGAGGGAAAGGGGGGGTGATTAGGAGTTGCCGATGGATCCATCGAAGAGGAGAGTCTTGAGGCCAGACTTGAAGGAGGCCAGGGGGGGGTGGGGGGGGGGGGGCGAGCGAGGCGGAGGGGCTGCGTGCAGGGTGGACAAACAAAACATCGTTCGGCAGCGTTCGGTGACTCGAAGACGCGCGATGCTCTGCGTTCGGTTGGTCTCTCCTCTGGCGAGGCACGGGGGAGGGGAGGTTACCTTGAGGCCCGTGTGTTCGGCTGCCGAGCCCTGGTCTACCCCCGTGATGTAAATGCCCAAAGCGTACTCGGCTCCCCCTCGGATCATCAGCCCCAGGGACTTCCCATCATCCAGGACCAGATTCACCTGCGAACAGCCCAGATAGGAGGGTGTGGGGGGGGGACAGGGGTGGTGGACAGAAGACCATCAGACACTTGCCCACTGTTAGTGATGAAATGCCCCCAACACCCACATCAGTAACAACAACAACAACAACATTACCCTTATATAGAACCTTTTACTTCAGGAGTAAGTCCGAACGCACTGGACAGTCATTGTTTCAGTCCCGAGCCACGGGACAGGGTGGCGTGTGAGAGGGATGGGGTGGGGGGGGTGGGAGAGGGAAGGGAGTGGGGGGGGGGAATGATAATTGAGAAGTTACTTCATTGCCCTCCCCCCCGTTAGAGACGCACTCTGTTTTACTTAAATCCAGAAAGTATTAGGCGCTGGTTGGTAAGAGAGATAAGGACTTGGCGGGGGGGCAATGCATTGGGAGGTAACTGTTGGGAGTCTAACCAGCTAAGATCACATTGGCAATGCCATTGAGAACTCTTTCTGACGTGTAATTTTTTTGGGTTAAAACAGGTTCAACATGTTAACTTTGTGGGGGTTGTCGTTGTTGTTAATTGGCCCCCAAATAACAACCTTATGTAAACTTTCCCCTACTACACAAATCTCACACTGAAACACCACCTCCTCCTCCCCGGCTTACCTAGAAACCTCGCCGGATAAACAGAGTACAACGATAATGATAATAAATTATTAATAGTAATATATAAGCATTTGAACACGTCCAAGAACTTAATTATGAAGATAGGCACATTGGTTAGCGGCACTGTGTGTGGTAAGATTGCTTCTCTCTCATTAGCTCGGCTGCCAAAGCGTTCATCATTTTGTTTACTAATAATTAACCTGCAGTCAACGTGAATGATTGGGGCTATGTTAATAATCTCTGTGCGCTTACTGTACAGTTTACTCCCTTTGTTTCTGCATTCGCATTCCTGTTTAAGAGCATGCTGTGTGTGTGCGCGTGTGTGAGTGAGTGTGTGTGTGCGTGTATGTGTGTGTGTGCGTGTGAGTGAGTGTGCGTGTGTGTGAGTGAGTGTGTGTGCGTGTGTGTATGTGTGTGTGATTCTTTTAAAGAAAACAATAAAACACATAATTTCATCAGGACGTCTGTGGGGGGGAGAGGGTGGGGGGGGGCGGGAGTGGGAGGTGGTGGTGGGGGAGAGTGTTGGGGGGGGGGGGGGGGTGTTAAATGTAATTAGCTGAAAGTCGTGAGCGATTCACACAACTCCAGATGAAAGCAATTAAAACCAAGGCACGAATGGGTCCCCAGCAGGAAGTCCATGTTTAATGCATGGACCAGATGAAAAGGTGGGTTCATTTGCACAGCAAATTATTCTCAATTGGAGCCGGGAAGATTTGCGCCAATTATACAAGGGACGGCACCCATTAGTCTGAAGCCGTGCTCAGTCTACGCGAGAATGGCAGCCACACACTCCTGTGGCCAAAGGCACGGTCGGAGAGGAAGATCTAAGGTATAAGAAGGTATTGTGTGTGTCCAGAAGGAATTACACAGGGAGGGCTGTCTCTCAGGGTAAAGGTCTAAAGAGGGGACTATGGAAAAACAATAACAGTAGAGACACCGGGTGGAGGTGATGGAGAAGTTCGCAACGCTGCTCTTTCGCAAAACTACTCAAAAGGAGCCACTTTGCCATAGCAACGAACAGAACAAACACAAGCATTTCATTCACAGCTGAACCTCTTGACCGTTTTCCCCGCTGCCCTCAAGCCCTGATGGTGCCCCAGAGTTCCTGCCCTCACTGCCCCCACTGCCCACCCCTACACTCACTGCCCACCCCTACCCTCACTGCCCACCCCTGCCCTCACTGCCCACCCCTACCCCCACTGCCCACCCCTACCCTCACTGCCCACCCCTACACTCACTGCCCACCCCTGCCCTCACCACCACCACCACACCCACCCTGCCCACACGGCCCTCATTTCAAACCAGTTCCTTCCTCCCTCTGTCAAAAGGACAGGGTCTTGCAACTTCAGGCCAAGTCAATTGGTCCCAATTGCACGACACCGGAAAAATCTCGACAGGAAAAAAATTGGCCACGACCGACTCTAATCCCTGACTGTCCAGGTCCAGTCCCTCGAGAACGTCCTCCCCCAGAGATGGAAGGTGCCGTGTGACACTGTCAGCTGTTGGTGGTCATTGGTTCTCGTTGTTGTCTGGAGCCTGTTTGGAGATGAGCAAGTGTCTCCTCAGATGTCCCCAGCGCGAAAGCGCCTCCCTCCTCACCTTCTTCTCGTCTCCGTCTCTCAGCAGCTGCAGGTTGCTCCTCTTCTCGCTCTCCTTCCTCCGCAGGGAGCTGCTCTGGTGTTGCAGGAGGTCTCCGGGCGGCGAGACGCTGCGGCCCAGGGGGTCCACCCAGGTGTAGACGTGGTTGGTGATGTAGCCCCCCGGGATGCGGCCCACCGAGCGCACGCGGAGGGTCAGCCTCTTGGAACCTTTCAGCACCTGGGAAACGAGAGCAATTGGTGGTGAGGCCCAGCCCAGCCCAGCCCATCAGTGACCTCCCTCGTCAAGGGCCTCCAGATCTCTTCCTGGTGTGAAAGGCTCTTTGTCAAATACACTACAAGGATTATCACCATTATTAATATTATTATTACATCGGTATCTGAGTGAAGTTGTGTGTGTATAATCTACGTGTAGCTCAGTTGCAAGGATTAATCATTAATATTATTATTCTGTCCGTTCGTTCCCTTGTGTGTGTGTGTGTGAGCGAGGCTGTGTGTGTGTGTGTGAGCGAGGCTGTGTGAATGTGTGTGTGTGTGTGGTGTGTGTGTGTGTGTGTGTGTGAGCGAGCCTGTGTGTGTGAGCGAGCCTGTGTGTGTGTGTGTATGTGTGTGCGCGCACGCATGCTGTTAACGATACCAGAACTGAACAGCAAAACGCCAACTTTCCAACAGGCAGACTGAACTCGGGGCAAAACAAAACCCCCCCAAAAATCAATTTGAGCTGCGAGTGTTTTCCGCAAACGCGATCAATAATTCAAGGGACAAAAAAAATATATTCAATTTGCTGTTTATGAGATAACGCAACCTAGGAGCAGAGAGAGAGAGAGAGAGAGCCCCTCCCTCCGTGTCTCTCGACCTGTGAACGGAGGAAAGTGCTGGAAAAATACAATATTGTAAAAAGGGCAAAATCTAAGTTTGTTGTCATGTGGGTTATTTATCTAATAAGTACAAATGTGACTGCCTCGGACAGAATGAGGAGGCCAATAAATAAAGCGCTGATTTTGCAAATCATAATGGATTGATAGCGTTCCGCAGGCGTCATCCAATCACGACGTTGTTTTTCAGTTTGCATTGAAAAATTGAGAGTTGAGCGACAGATCGATCAGGCCGTGATCTAACAGAGCAGGCGGAACAGGCTGGAGGGGCCTGAACTGCCTACTCCTGTTCCTAAGTTTCTGTGAGGGTCTAAGAAAGAAGTGAATTCGAACTGGCTGTGTTTATCTTTGCCCTCGAAATACACAGTCCCTTCACTGCACGCCAAATCCTGTGAAGCACTTTGAGACAAACCTCTTGGCAATGTACCAAAAGCAAGTATTATTATTATTATTATTATTATTATTGTTATGTACCAGGAATATCACTGATTCTGTTGATCCAGAGCAGAAACACAAATCCACACAAATGCGAGCTCACAGGCAATCACAGCTCAAAGTGTTGAAAACAATTTTTATGAAGGAATGTCGGAAACGTCATGTGAAAGAAACCGTCTCTCTCTCTCTCTCTCTCAGACGCGATTAGCTCTGGAGTCAAGAGTCAGCTTTTCTAATAAAATAAACTTGAAATAACGTTTTTTTTTAATTAACAGCCCTTAAAACGTAGGATTTACTCCAAAGTCTACAGCAGCAATTCTGTTCAAGTAACGGTTGAATTAATACCCCTCGATTAGAGCAGACGAGAATCAGGTAATTTTTCATACTTTCAAATGGCTGCTCGTTCAGTTCGTCGAGCGATTACCGTTGAATAAAGGAACCAACTCATGTCTGCGGCTTATTATTCACTGCCTGGCATTCTCCATCGGCTCAGACCTCCATCTCTCAATCTGGTTTACACTGGAGAACTCAAGTGTTGTGACACTCGATCGAGACTGAGACGTGAGCGGGAATGGACGGCTAGCTCACCGGTGGAAGCCACGTTTCGAAGCCGAAAGGGTCAACGTATTTAAAATGCACTGAGGGGAGAGCGGAGGGAGTGGGGGGGGGGGGGGTGGGCGATGGAATACAGGGGTGACAGAGAAGGGGGATGGAGAATTGTGTGGCTTACAGAGACTTCTTCTGAAGCCCGTAGTGTAGTGGTTAGAGCGCGAGCCTCACAAGTGAGAGGACCTGGGTTCCGTTCCCCCAAGGCAGCCCCGAGATAGCTGAGTGGAGGGAGGGGTGGGGTGGGACGGGTGTATTTTTATTGTTATACTAAGAGAGGCAAGACTCTCTCCCTCCCTCCCTCCCCCCCTCTCTCTCTCTCTCTCTCACCCCCCCCCCCTTGCCCTCTCTGCCTCTCGATTTATACCGTTGGGAGACTCGGTTTGTGGAGACGCGCGCGATGCCAGCTGCCAAGCCTTTACGCAAAGGGGAAACTTCCCGCTCCTTTTCACAGCCGCGTTTTATCCTATTTTAATGAAAGCCGGACGTTAAATTGTAGGGGGATAGCTGTCGAATAAAAAAAACTGCGACAAGTGGATCAATACCTCTGAGAAAACAGGGAGCGTTTTGTGCTGACAGCGTCTTTTTTACTCGAACGAGCCATGTATCAAACCCCCAACTCGTATCACCAATAATCTTTCCTGTCACTGACGTGTGTGGGAGGGAGGGTGGAGTTGTCCGCGAAGCTGTCAAGTGCCTTAGGGATTGTTTCTTCCTGTCGAGCTGTTTCTACTCGGTTAACGCACAGTCGCTCCACAAAATGCACAGAAATTCCGTTCGTTTGTATGTTTTCCCAAATGGGGAACCGACACTTTTCGATCGGATGGGAAATTCAATTAATTTGGATGTTAACGAGGCCACGGCCAGCCAATACTTAACTACCCATTAGCCAAACGATTAATCTAAGCCTGTGTGTGTGTGTGTGTGTGTGTGTGTGTGTGTGTGGGGGTGTGGGTGTGTGTGTTATTGAACTGATCCTAATGCAGAATATCCTTCTTGATCAGTCAGCGGATATTAATGTGTTTCGGGGGGAGAAGGCACTCGGATCGATGCTGGTGTAATGTGGCGGATGTCTAGTCCAAAAATCTCCCAAGTATTAAACGTTAGAATAATACTACGAATAAGCAAAATAAATCCTTGCGTTTGATAGAGCGGCTGTGTCTCAAAGCGCTTCACAGAATATACTGTCAAGTGAATTGACTGTAAATATATATATATATATACGTGTGAGAAACGCGGCAGCCGATTGCACACAGCAGCGTACCCCCCACACACACAGCCGTGGAGTGAAAAATGACCCCATTTTTTTTGAGGGATTATTGTTAGGTGTGTGGAGTAAGGAGACTTGCCAACAATAACACTACAGGACTATCACTGCTAATCCTTGTGTTTGATTTATAGCAAGATGTTTCAACAGCACGAAAAAGGGCACCGTTTCAAAAAAGCACAAATGGTTTTTTATCAGAAGGAAATAACCGAGTAAGGAAATAAGTAGGTTCGGAAGATGTCACAACAATATAAGTTAAGATAAGGCCAAAACTAAAAGCATGTTTGTTCCCTCATACTGTTCCCTTAGCAAGCTCGGTTTGCGTTAATGACAGGGCCTTCAGAGTTGCATGTTACAGACTGCTCGGAAGGTCAGGTTGGCTGGAGGATTGAGGTCCAGGACAATCAATGCTTCATTATGTCAAACAAGGAGAGGCTTTCTGATGAATGTTGGTGCAGAGGAGAGCCTGGCTGGCTCTGATTAACTGTACAATTCATCAGAGTCCCCTTCAGCCGTAAATCAGCCTGCCTCCCTCCCTCGCCTCCTTCAAGGCCAATCTCAACTTCGACTGACTGTGCCTTCTGCTGTCCTCCCAACTCTCTCCCCCACCTCCGAACTCTCTCCCCCACCTCCCAACTCTCTCCCCCACCTCCCAACTCTCTCCCCCACCTCCCAACTCTCTCCCCCACCTCCCAACTCTCTCCCCCACCTCCCAACTCTCTCCCCCACCTCCCAACTCTCTCCCCCACCTCCCAACTCTCTCCCCCACCTCCCAACTCTCTCCCCCACCTCCCAACTCTCTCCCCCACCTCCCAACTCTCTCCCCCACCTCCCAACTCTCTCCCCCACCTCCCAACTCTCTCCCCCACCTCCCAACTCTCTCCCCCACCTCCTAACTAACTCTCTCCCCCACCTCCGAACTCTCTCCCCCACCTCCGAACTCTCTCCCCCACCTCCTAACTAACTCTCTCCCCCACCTCCGAACTCTCTCCCCCACCTCCGAACTCTCTCCCCCACCTCCGAACTCTCTCCTCCACCTCCGAACTCTCTCCCCCACCTCCGAACTCTCTAACCCACCTCCCAACTCTCTCCCCCACCTCCGAACTCTCTCCCCCACCTCCTAACTCTCTCCCCCACCTCCCAACTCTCTCCCCCACCTCCGCACAACCCTGCCCCTCTCCCTTGCTCGGGTCCTGACCTGACTGTTCACTGTTTCTCTTAAGACGTAACACCAAGATCCTGTCTGTTCCTGTCCTGGTGAGCTATAAAGTACGGGTGGCGCTATATACAGGGGGATGGGGGTGGGGGTGGGGGGGAGGAAAGTGTTTCTCCCAGTGTCTCGGCCGACAATCCCCGACATTAAAATAAGAATAATTATTCCGAGCGGCCAAACTGACGGCAGTGATTTCCTAGACAGGAGTACAGGTCACGCGCTCTGAGACGCCGTCCGGCGTGGAGGGCGCTATATAACTCGAAGTTGTTGTTGTTGTTGTTGTACGCAGTCACCCAGAAAGCTGAGATTTTTCGACTTTATTCGGGCAGGCGCTGCGTTGAATTGTTAGATTGAACAGTTATTATTGCTGCTTTGGAATCACAAAATTAACGTCTTAACAGCGGCTATTAGATGGTCTCTCGCATTAATAGTGGAATCCGATGCGTTTTGGGCGCCATGTCTTATTTTAGTCTCAACGAAAAGCAGTGGAGACAGAGAGAGAGAGAGAGAGAGAGAGAGACGAATGGGTAACTGAGGTAATTTCCTGGATATCTGAGAGGCCTCGCCATGTGTTATTCTACACTCTGAACCCTACGTAACTGATGCCAGTAGCCAGCATTAACCCAGCACTGGGACACAGATGCCCCAACATTATGGCAGCCGCACAAATAAAGCCTCGCTTCGTTTGAAGTGACGTGAGCAGAGTGAAATTATCCCGTTATCGCGCATGGAGTCATCCCAATCATTTCTCCCCCCACCCACCCACCCACCCACCCACTCACTCACTCACCCACTCACTCAATTTAAATCCTTATTAACTTTCAAGGTCAAAGTCTTGTACATAAAAACAATACAAACTCACGGCTGCCCAGAGAGCCTGCGGATTTACCAGCAGTACTAAAGCTGGATTTATAGGATATCTGTTCACACACACACACAGACACAGAGACAGACAGACAGACACACAGACAGACAGACACACAGACACACAGACAGACAGACAGGTAGACACTCCAAACTGAGCTGCAACTAATTTATTCAAAAACCAGCGAGAGCTTTGCTGTGAAGCAGCAGGAAAAGTGTAGCGTCTTATTGACAGAATCTTCCAGCTCTTCCTACCAGAATCTCATCCACACCTCAAAGCGCTTCACAGAATATACCGTACAGTGAATCGACTGTGTATTTGGGGCGAAACATTGGGACACGGCTGTGTGCAATTGGCTGCCGTTTGCTTTGTTTTTCCGCCCACAAAATGCACAGTCACTTTGCAGAGTGTCCTCCAGACGGAAAAGACGCTATATAATTGCAATTTTCTCGTCGTCGTTGTTGTTGTTGTTGTTGTTTACAGCGTTACCCTGTGAAACGCTTTGAGACTTTTTTTTTTGAAAAGGCGCGATGAGGCCCCAACATCAAATTATTAGGGTTATTGCCAATATTATTATCAACGGAGAGTCCGAGCTGGGCTGGTGTGACACAGTCATGCTCTGTGCTCACTCTGGCTGCTGCCCTAACGCACTCGACATTAATCCTGGGTTGTCACGTAACGTTAACTCTCTGCTGGTTAATCCCCCATCACAAAACAATAGGGATGTGGGCATCTCCATAGCGCCAATGTTCTGCCTGTGTATACACTGGGACCCGGAGCTCGCTGGCTCTCTCTCACACACACACACACACACACACACATACACACACACCCTGAGCTGCAACAACAACAACAACATGTATATAGCGCACTCCAAGCCGGACGGCGTCTCAGAGCGCTTAAAACTGGCTTCTCAGGGCAGAGCAGCTGGGAAACCAACTGAGATGGTTGGTGCCCAAAGTACTGTCCTCCTCCCATCACAGGGTCCTGCCCTCACAACCCCCCCCCCCCCCACCACCCCCACCACTCCCCACCCCCTCCCCCCCACTCCCTCCCCACTGTCCCCCCACCCCCCCACCCACCACATCTCCTGGCAAAGAAATACTTCCTGGGCTCCGCTGGGTTGTGGGTTGTGGGTTGAAGTATCAAGGAATTGGAGCTCACAGTCTAGGCTGGCCAATATTCTGACTTGAAGAACGAGGGCCTCATTTGTCGGATCAAGAGAAGAATTGGGACTAAATTACATCAACCCATTCTTCTGCCGTTTGTTGAGCGTTTAGGATCATTCCCCTTTACTAACAGGATTAACCATTAGATACAACGCTTGTATTCTAGTTAAGCGTTCTGCTTCGGGAGACCATGACTGAGCTTTAAACTGCTAACAATTGCCACAAGGAGTGAGAGAGAGAGAGAGAGAGAGACTTTGGAGAGGAAAGGAAATGAGAAATTTGTGTAAAAGCCATTAGGGGGAGGGGGAGGGGAAACGTCAGGGCCCAATTTAATATTTTCTAATCCTTTGTTTTTCCCGTGAACGTGTTTCATCTTATTACTGCGCCAAACCCAATTCAATCTTCTCAAGCGTTGTTTTTTTTAAAAGTGCGACATTTAAAACCCTTCGCGCTTGCCAAGTGGGTAATGAGATTACTCTTCACCTACGGCAGCTCAATGACACCAAAATACATACAGTACACACACACACACACACACACACACACAGACAAACACAAACAAACGACTCGTTAAAACATTTTAGAACGAGAATAAATTGCGTTGGATTTAGTGTCCACTTTGTGTGGGAGAGCGTCCCGGAATGCTTTCTGAATTCTATTAGCGTTATCAATAATAATAATAATAATAATCCTCGCACTTCATTCTAGTGTCTCTATCGCACAGTCACCTCGTCTCAAAGCTTTTCACAGAACAAACCGTAAAGTGAATCGACCAGATGTTTTGTGGGCCCCCGCAAACGCGAACTACAATGAAACGCAAGGATTATTATTATTTTATTTACCTTGAACACAATTCGGCGCCTCAGGGACGTTCTCCTGACGTGAAAGGCGCTAAACGCAAGTGTAATTTTGTTGTTGTGGTGGTGGTATGAGGAGCGCGCTTCATTTCAACGTCCCCCGTTTGAAATCGGACTTACCTTCACAGCGTCTCCGTGGGTGACTTTCTCAAACAGCTTGTCGTTGACGCGTAAGATCTGGTCTCCCACTTGCAGTCCCTCTTTCTCAGCCAACGAGCCTTGTTCGACAAGAGACACGTAGATCCCCACCCCGTGTTCAGACCCTCCTCGGATACTGAAGCCCAAACCTTCGTTAGTTTTGTTTCTCCTCAACGTCACCAGCCTGACCTCCCCCTGGCTTTCTTTGAAGCCCTGGTGGAAGGGAGCTGTTCCTTGCTCGGTGCTGAAATTGGTCTGTACTGCTCTGGATGCAGGTATCTCAGAGGCCTACAGAGAGAGGGAGAGAGAATTAATACACTGTAAATACAAATTGTCAATGTGTAGAGCCACCGCATGGTAATCCAATCACAAATAGAGTAGGCAAGACATTCGATAACAAAGACTATTTAATGCCTTCAGTAGGGACATGTTATATTCTGATAATAATAATAATTCTTGCATTTGATAATGCGCTTTTCACATCATATCTACATCTCAGCGTTTCAAAGAATAGACTGTAAAGTGAATTGACTGTATGTATATTTGTGGGCGAAACACGGCAGCCAATTGCACACAGCAGCGTCCCCCCCCCACAGCAGTCGTGGGTTGAAATGACCAAGTTTTTGGTTGTTTTTTGTTTGGACCGATTATTACCAGGCGTGTGGAGTAAGGAAACTTGCCCAAGGTTTCGACCTGACCTGATTGATAAGTATAGGTTCAGGCACTATGGCCCGAAACTCAGAAACTTTGTCCCTCTTCCTCTCTGCCTTGCCCCCTCCTTCCCCATCTTCAGACATCTCCCCTGAGATCTTGTTATCTTGTTAATGTTCAAGATGCTAAAAGACGAGCGGGTTCGACTGAACCTCAGCAACAAATGCGAACGCCAAAAATCGAGGATTCATGAATAAATCACGACATCCGCTAAAAATATTCCATCTCAGAACAGAGAAGGTGAAAATACTGTACACAGTTCAGGTTGATAGATTCTACACAGAGAATGGTGTGTGTGTGTACGTGGAATAGACCACCCAGAGAGAGACAATGAAAGCAAATTCTCTCACCAGCAACCCAAAAGGGAATTTAATTAGAGATTCAGCCAATATAAAAATGGAATAAGAGTGTGTGTGTGTGTGTTCAACTCCTTCCCCTTAGAACTGGCCTGATAAAATGCATTGCATTTCTGCGTCCCTATGTTGCCGTGTGCAATGTGGTCAGCACACGGTATGTTGCAGAATACCGTGAATTCTTACTGCATTGACTGTCAATGATAAATAGCCCAAGTGTCAAATGGCTTTGCCACGGAGGGACAAAACTGGGACTATTTTAATCTCCATGATAAATAGATTTGGGGGAGGACAAGCGGGCTGTGGGGGGGGAGGGGAGGCAGCCCCTATACAATAGAATAATGTAGTTATTCCAGTCAACAGCAGCTCACAATCTAGATTCCCTCTCTCCCCAGAGCTCTGCGGCTTGTGAAACCTACAATGAAAATTATAGGAACAACACACGCAAAGACACATACAAGCTACACACAGACAGACAATCACACACACACACACAGACACACATAGACACACAAAAAGACACACACAGACAAATACACCCACCCACACACGCAAAAACAAGCAGTGATTTGCTCCCATGAGCCAATCTCTTTATGTAAAAAAACAATCAATTTATGTCAGATTTGCTATCAATAACACTGATGATACGAATAATAATAATAATAATCCTGGCATTTGATATAGCGTATTATGACATCTTCAAGGCATCTCTCGCATACAAAAATACTCCTGTTCTCACAGTCCCAACAAAAACACACAATGCCTCCTCACACACACAAAAATGATCTTGTTTTGAAATGTTTGGCTGTCCTGACAGAATCACCTGGGGAACTGTTCGAAAGCCACGTGTGGAGACATGTGCCTGGATTATTAACAAAGCTGCGTGTGCAAAATAAATATATCTTTCCCCACCCCCCACCCCCCCACACCCCCACCCCCCCTCGCCATCACACACACACACACACAGAGAGAAGACATGGAGCTTGCGATATCAAAGTGTTATTTTTTTACGGCATTTTTTCCACTGACACAAATAACTCGTCTGAGGGACGGGGAGCCAGGGGAAGTCAGGCGAGGATTGGGGGGGGGGGGTGGGGGGAGAAAGAGGCAGGGGAGTGTGGAGGGGTGGGGGGGATATTCAGCTCATAGAACCAACTCTTAATATTTCTCAAAGACTTTGCCTTGCAATCAGAATCAAACCAAAGGGGGTATATGTACAGTATTATATATATAGCATTTTATATACAGTATTTATATAGAGTATTTCATATGTAATATTTTATATAGAGTATTTTATATGTAGTATTATATAGCATACTTTATGTATTATTTTACACAGCGTATCATACACAGTATTTTATACACAGTATTTTATGTATAAATAGATACTCTATATATTTAATGTATAGTTATGAAAAGACAAACTTTCATTAATAAAACAGCTCAAGTCAGTCCCTGCCATTTGAGGGCTGGATTGACTCAAGAGAGAGAAGCAAACTATAGGAGTGAGGAGAGTAGAGGGAGTGAGGAGAGTAGAGGGAGGCAGAGGAGAGATGGATGAAAGGGAGAGGAGAGAAGTGACAGGGGAGAGGGAGAGAGAGAGGAGTGAGAAGGAGGGAGGGGATTGATTGATTGATTGATTGATTGATTGATTGATTGATAAGAGTGGTGATATAAATCTATGTAAATCGAAGGTGTTGTTGTTGTGATGGGTGAGAAGGAGAGGAGTGGGGAGAGGAGAGAGGGAATTGATTGAGGAGAGAGGAGACAATAGAGTAGTGATGGATGAGAGGGAGAGGATGGATGGATGGATGGATGGATGGTTGATTGATTGATTGATTGATTGATTGACTGATTGATTGATTGATTGATTGATTGATTGCTTGATTGATTAGAGTAGTGATGGATGAAATGAGATGGATGGATGGATTGGATGCTTGACTGACCTGACAGTGGCCGGCGCTGGCAGTGGCCAGCCCTGGGCTGGGGGAGGTCAGTGTCCCATTGGTGGTGGCGGCTGGGGGGGTCACCACGGAGTCTGGCTTCAGGTACAGTCCCTCAGAGGTGTAACGGTCAAACAGGAGCTGGTCAGACCTGGGGATGACCAAGCGAAGCATGGGCAGGAGCTGCCTCTTGCCCTGGCTGTTCAGGATGACCTTCAGGGTCTGGACCAGGTCGTAGACGTTCCTCTTGCAGTGGTAGACGTTGAGGCAGTGGATGAACAGCTCCCTCTCGTAGTCGCTCAGCAAGACGTTGAGGGCGTTGTGGAGCTTCTTGACGTTGGAGGAGAGAGAGCGTCCAGCGCCTCTGGACACCAGGGAATGGGCGGCGGAGCCGACAGACATTCTCTCCAGGTCTGTGGACATGTTGTTTGTGAGGTACAGACACACAGAGAGAGAGAGAGAGACACACACACAGAGAGAGAGACAGAGACACACACACACACACAGCTAAAAACAACTGACTGAGCTGTGGCTAGAGTTGTTGTTGTTGGTTGTTGTTGGGAGGAGGGAGAGAGAGAGAGAGAGGGGGGGGTGGGTGAGCTTTAACTCTTGTCAGAAGTTAATTGTCCATGATACCCACAGTCTGTATTATTATCTTTGTCATTATTCAGGTAACCTTCCTGGGTTCAGAGCGACTGCAGTCTTGGCGTAGAGATCTCTCTGTGTCTCTGTGTCTTTCTCTGTGTCTCTGTCTCTTGTTGATCTCTGTGTCTCTTGTTGATCTCTCTGTGTCTGTGTCTCTTGTTGATCTCTGTGTCTCTTGTTGATCTCTCTGTGTCTGTGTCTCTTGTTGATCTCTGTGTCTCTTGTTGATCTCTGTGTCTCTTGTTGATCTATCTGTGTCTGTGTCTCTTGTTGATCTCTGTGTCTCTTGTTGATCTATCTGTGTCTCTGTCTGTGTCTCTCCTTCTCTTCCTCCCTTCTCTCTCTGGTTTTCAATCAACATTTCCCTGGTCCTCTGAGCCGACCGATTGCTGTGGTTTGGGGCTGAACTTCATCACAGGAGACACACACCCACCACACACACACACCCACACACACATACACCCACCCACCCACACACACACCCACACACACCACACACACACACCCACACACACACACACACCCACACCCACACACAGACACACACACCCACACACACACCCACCCACACACACACACACCCACCACACACACACACCCACCCACACACACCACACACACACCCACCCACACACACACACCCACCACCCACACACACACCCACCCACACACACACCCACCCACACACACACACCCACCCACCCACACACACACACACACACACAGACACCTGGCTCTCAGTCACCGATGGCGATTGATCAGGTTGCTAATGTGAAGCTTTCAAGAGTCTCTCTGTCTCTGTCTCTCTGTCTGTGTCTCTGTCTCTGTGTCTCTCTGTCTCTGTCTCTGTGTCTCTCTGTCTCTGTCTCTGTGTCTCTCTGTCTCTGTCTCTGTGTCTCTCTGTCTCTGTCTCTGTGTCTCTCTGTCTCTGTCTCTGTGTCTCTCTGTCTCTGTCTCTGTGTCTCTCTGTCTCTGTCTCTGTGTCTCTCTGTCTATGTGTCTCTCTGTCTCTGTGTCTCTCTGTCTCTGTCTCTGTGTCTCTCTGTCTCTGTGTCTCTCTGTCTCTGTCTCTGTGTCTCTCTGTCTCTCTGTCTCTGTCTCTGTGTCTCTCTGTCTCTGTCTCTCTGTCTCTGTCTCTGTGTCTCTCTGTCTCTGTCTCTCTGTCTCTGTCTCTCTGTCTGTGTCTCTGTCTCTGTGTCTCTCTGTCTCTGTCTCTGTGTCTCTCTGTCTCTGTCTCTGTGTCTCTGTGTCTCTGTCTCTGTGTCTCTCTGTCTCTGTCTCTGTGTCTCTCTGTCTCTGTGTCTCTGTCTCTGTGTCTCTGTGTCTCTCTGTCTCTGTGTCTCTCTGTCTCTGTCTCTGTGTCTCTCTGTCTCTGTGTCTCTCTGTGTCTCTCTGTCGCTGTGTCTCTATCTCTGTGTCCCTGTCTCCCTCTCTCTCTCAGTCTCTCTCCCTCCTCTCAGCCTCCCTCTTTCTGTCTCTCTGTGACTCCGTGTCTCTCTGCGTGGGTCTGTCTCTCTCTGTGTCTCTCTGTCTCTCTGTGTGTGTGTGTGTGTGTCTCTGTCTCTCTCTGTGTGTGTGTCTCTCTGTCTCTCTCTGTGTGTCTGTGGCTGAGATGTTCTTGTCAATCCCATCAGCTGTTATTCTCCCGCGGAAATGACGCAGCAGGTCTGTTACCAAGGAGACGGGAATTCATGGGGGGGGGGGGAGGAGTGGTCCATGTGATCACTGGTCTGGTCCTCACTGATCAATCAATAGTTTAGTGATCGATCACTGATCAGTCAATAGTCTAGTGATCGATCACCGGTCAGTCAATAGTCTAGTGATCGATCACTGATCATTCAATAGTCTAGTGATCAATCACTGATCAGTCAATAGTCTAGTGATCGATCACTGGTCAGTCAATAGTCTAGTGATCGATCACTGATCAGTCAATAGTCTAGTGATCAATCACTGATCAGTCAATAGTCTAGTGATCGATCACCAGTCAGTCAATAGTCTAGTGATCGATCACTGATCAGTCAGTGGCCTGGTGGGTAAGTGGGTCAGTCTGTCCTCACACAGAATGGAAAAATCAAATGCGACAGATCAGCCTCAAGGTTCTGTCTGTAAATATAAATATATAGATATACCATATAAATATACATCTGCTAATGAGACTGAGCTCTCTGTGTGTGTGTGTGTGGGAGGGGGGAGTGGGGGAGGAGGAGTGGGGTAACACTGCTGTGAGCTGCCTACAGAATACACTAACAATCTTTGCGTTTGATATCTTTGGTACTGTGAAGTGTAGTGACTGTGTATTTGGTGGACAGGCGGAAGGAAGGAAGGAAGGAAGGAAGGAAGGAAGGAAGGAAGGAAGGCGGCGGCGATTTTTGTCGAAAAATCCATCAATTCAGAAGGCGAACGGTCCACAGTTTTTTTATGAGCCATCAAAGAAAAACAAGGCTAAAAACGAGAAAAACAATACAATAAAACAAACATTTCTGACTATTAACGAGCAGTTTTACTATCAGACTTGAGGCATTGCCCTCTGGTGGAATGGTGGACAATACGGTCCACGTATCAGCATCGAAGAGACAGTTACAGTATGTCAGCCACCCCCAGGACAATGTAGAGTTTGCCTAGACTCAGTCATCCCCTAGTTTAGCTCTTAAACATGCTGCTGCACTCAAACAATGTAAGATACGATCTGCATACAAATAGAGTCTAAAACTCTTACATTTTATTATGTCTAAAGAACGATTGTTTGAAAAGAGGAGGCAGTTTCGCCTAGCATCCTCACCCACAAGTCTGCCTCTCCCCATCTCACCCTCCCACCCCCCCCACCCCACCCCCACCCCTACCCCCCCCCCCCCACCCCACCCCCACCCCCACCCCCCAAGCAAAATTGGTCATTCTCACTTGCCAGAATATGAAAAAACAAAAACGCCAGGAGGAATGAATGTTCTCTTTGCATAGCAGCTGTCTGCCCTGCGGGAACATTTCCACTGTCTATCTATAAACTCAGCCCTCCCAGTCTCCTCGCGGACGTGCCTCGATACAATGACAGAAGGAAATGACATTTGTCTGGCGCCTTTGACATCGGGAGGAGGTCGCTCGCGAGGCGCTGGATGAGGGTGGAGGGTTGGGAGGGTTCTGCTGGAGGCCCGCGTGACCTAATCTGAGCGCTTTGGTGCCTCCAGACATTGGACAAATCGGAGGAAGAGGAATGACACAAAGTGCATTGTGATGGCACGCAGGTGGTATATCGATGGGACTCAAACGATTCATTCTCAATCCCACAATGTGTTTACTGTACTCGGAGAATAAATCTTCATTGTGCGCTATTGGGGGGGGGGGGGCGGGGGGCGGGGGGGGGCGCGTGACATATATTATTTTACAACATATATCCCCTGTTTGTTTTCTGTGTCCTTTCCTGCAGAGCTTCAAGGTGATTGCACTGCTGTTATTTCAAAGGTGTATTTTGATGTTTTGATGCCTGCGATCGGAGCATGGAAGAGAAAGAAGAAATTAAATGACTTCTTCATTCAAACAACCACTCATGCGATATACTTGTCTTTGTCCATTTCTTAATTATAATAATGCTTCCATTTGTTACAGAGCCTTATTAGCACATCATTGGGGCATCTCAAAGCACTTCACAGAATCTAGGCTAAAGTGATCTGACTGTACATTTCGCGGGCGAAACGCAGCAGCCAATTGCACACAGCCATGTCCCACAAACAGTCGTGATTTGAGTAATCAAATAAATATGTGTTTTTTTTAAAAAAGGGATTATTATCCCTGGAAAGGCTATCCATCAATTGACTAACAAACCCGAAGCTCCTACTTTCTGTTCGATAAACAGAGGCATGCGAAGTAAGGAACTTTGCCTACGGTTCGTTTCTTCGGGAATCTGACCCGGATCCTCCGCCGTGCAAGTCAAGCGAGCACGTTAAACACAACAGCTGTTTGCTGCTGATGGAAAAGATGCTACAGGTCCCATTAATGCGGCCATTTGTCTCACTATCCCAGCAGCGATATCTTTCCCGCAGGCTCGAGAGCGAGAGAGCGAGAGAGAGAGAGAGATGCTTAGCTCATTATGAGCGAGTGAATTCTCCACCGCGCTGGTTGCTGATTTCTCTGCCAGTAACCACGGCACGGCTTCTGGGAGCTTCATTAAACGCATACCATTGCCTCACTCACCACCTGTCTCTCCCCTCCCTCCAGTTTCACTGATCCTGCTGTATACACACACTGTTGTGAGCCTGAGGATTTAGCCAATTCTGAAGCCTCAGGCACACAATAAACAAACGAATTATGTCGTCTTTGGATTACAAAACAAAATAGCTTTTTTGTTTAATAGGGTGTAGGATGATGTTTTTAATTTTTTTTAAATAAAAAACTCTTCTGCGGGGCATAATGAATTGGGTGCAGGGAGGTGATGAGGCGGGAGTGTCTGGCAGCTATACCGGTTCGGTCACTGTACTGTATTTCACAACCTTGATTTCCTTTCAGTAAACGCAATCAGAAAGGTTCCTTGTATCTCAGAGTCAAAACGAATATCGAAATACTGCAAATGTACGGTGTTATCCCGAGAGTGACTGCCGATCCCATTTATCTCTCCTCGAGTAGTGGTGTCGAACAAATGTGGACACTTCACATCATTGCAATTGATCGGTGGGTTAGAGCAAAGTGGGCAATACGTTGTGGGGCTTAGCCACAACAATGACAACAACTTGCCCCTCACCCAGGATAGCGTCCTGGAGCGCTCGACAGTCGAGGAGCAGGAAGCCAGCTGAGGGGGGAGGGGGGAGGTGACCGTGTAATAATAATAATAATAATCCTTGCATTTGATATAGCGGCTTTTCACATCTTATCAATGTCTCAAAGCGCTTCACAGAATATACTGTAAAGTGAATTGACTGTAATGTGTATATATACGTGTGGGAGATTTTTTTTTGGAGGGATTATTAGTTGTGATATTATCAGCGCCATGGGGGACGTCCTCCCGACGTGAAAGTTGCTCCATAAATGTAATTTTGTTGTTGTAGTTTGTAGTAAGCTTGCAACAACAACAACAACAAAATTGCGCTTATATAGCGCCTTTCACGTAGGGAGGACATCGCAAAGCGCTGAACAACAACAACTTCGATTTACATAGCAATAAAAATACCAAATAAATACCAATATAAATAACAATATAAATACCAATATAATACCAATATAAATACAATATAAAAACAATATAAATACCAATATAAATACCAATATAAATACAATATAATACCAATATAAAAATAATATAAATACCAATATAAATACAATATAATACCAATATAATACCAATATAAATACAATATAATACCAATATAAAAACAATACAAATACCAATATAAACACAATAAAAATACCAATATAAATACCAATTTATATTGGAGGGTCGGGCTGTCAATCACACATGGTCCCGCCCCCCCACCCCCGACACACACTGCTCCACATCACGTGATCCCGTCCTCTCGGACCCACGTGACGCAGCGAGCGAGCAAACAGCTGAGTGGGCGAGGGAGCTGTCAGTCACTCAGCCCGGGCAGCCGGTCAACCAATCAGAGAGTCCGTCACCCGCGGGATTCCCC